>JALBCR010001648.1:115000-144543 GCA_030710515.1 Abscondita cerata | reverse complement strand
TGCCTTTATTCACGCTTTCAACGACTGTGATTCTATTTCTGGTTTAGCTAGTAGAGGAAAAAAACTTTAGTAAAATTATTATTAACTAATAATAATTTATTAAACCTAGCTAGTGTATTCTTTGAAAAGACGCAGATCAAAAAATCATCGCAAAAAATAGTTGTGAGCTTATAGCTGATATTTATCAAAATAATAAAAAAATGATATCATCAGGTGAACACATTAAGATTAGAATTGTACAAAAAAGTAATCAATGAATCTGGTTTTAAATTAGAAAAACTCCCAACAACTGAAGGAGCAGCTGCAGAACACTCATATAAGGGTTACTATCAAATTCAAAGTTGGCTTGGCTTTTTAAATGAACAGAACAACGATAAAGCTCATATCAAAAAATTTTAAATTAATTCCAGATATATTATTAAAAAGTATTAACTGTATTTGCGAATCAAGCTGTTCAAAACGATGTGGCTGCATTAATTGTCATGAGAACGGCACTAATATAGAAGAGATAATTTTTGAAGACGAAAATGGTGAGCAGATTGTTGAAGAGCCACCACCTTGTCATAATGAAGACAAAGGACTGGAAGTAGATGAATCTAATTCAGATTCAGATAATGAAAGTTGTATTGAAGAAGATGCATCAGTTTAATATAATACATTTTTTAACATCAATATTTTTTGAACCAGTGTTAATTTGTAAATAAAAAAATACATTGTTTTAAATTAATTACTATAAATTAAAATTATTTTATTGAAGTATACCTGTAACACAATTATTTTTTACGTAAGTAATAAAAAAATTGTAAATAATACATATAAATACATATTAAAAAATATGTATACCGAAAAGTCGCTTTTTTAGTTTTAAGGGGTTTGATGCAAAATTTGACCCCGACATAAATAGACCATATTAAAGTAGACATTCCAACGAAGAAAATACGCAGGTTGACTGAAAGAATTATTTTTTAATTTTCTTATATTTTTTAGAAAATCTTAAAAATCTCGGAAACTAATTTTTTTATTGCGCCAAAAAATCGTACTTATGTAGTATAAAAAAAAGTGCACTTTCACTAAGTTGTTAATTATTTTATTATCGACAACTTTTCTGTAGAACATTTTGCCTTAGATAGTCATTTTCTGCCTGAAAATTGCAAAAGTACATTTTCCATCCATAGAAACCCACCCCATTTTCATAGTTCCACTCATTTTTGGTTTTTTACGTATTAGTGATACCTCAAACTAAACTTTTTTACCGGTCGCAGCCTCTTAAAACTTTTCTTGGATTTTTATCCCTTTTTTCCGTGATTGCACTGGACTATAATATGCTATGATAAAATATTTATGTTAGTTCCGCAAACTAAATGGTGCGATTCTGTAAAAATACCTAACATTATGTTAAACTAACATCATGTTAATAACATAATTCTGTTAGAGGGGTGCATAACAGAATGTTAAATCATGTTGTATTCTGTAACATTCAATGTTATACCTAAGATAACATTTTTCCCATTACATAAAAATTACGAGTTTTTGATCTAATGGCACAAATTTAACATAACGATCATGCGCAGTAATTGACGTGATCGGCGCGAAAATATTAAGTTGTTGATTTTGGTTAGGTGGTTTCTTTTTCAAGTTGTTTGCGTTTAACTGGTTGAATTTGTTACTGTTTCTTGTTATTATTATTAATCATGAACATGAATTTAAATAAACAAAAACGTGCTCTAAGAACAAGTACATATCAGTACAAAACTTATTTAAATTTTATGGAGAGCAATTCTATACATTTCGCTCAGGAACGGTAGATCCTACGCTTCCTCCTAATTACATTCAGGAGAAATGGAAAAACTTGCACAATTATTGAATGGATGTGATGTGATGTATATTATTATTTGCAGCGGTTTACTAATTGGAAAAATTCTACCCGGCAAAAAGCCAGATCATTAATCGCAGACAAAAAAACTGGGGAGGAACCAGTCAAGAAAATCATTGTCGGAACTTGAAGAAAGGGGCTTAGCAGTATGGGGTTTAGTGGCGGTGACTGGTACACCAAAGGTGTCAGTGGTTGGTGGACTCCAAGATCAGGTACTTGAAATTCAAATGATTGACCTAGCAGGCATTGAAAACTCTATTGAAGTGGTACGCACTTTCGATGTCGAGATGAACCTTCCTGAAACCGTGAGAGTGAACCTACATGAAACTAACCTTTCTGAAACTGTACCAACATTATCAGAAAATGTCCCATCAATAAGCAATCTAACTCCACAAAAATTTCTGAACCCAGAAAGAGATATTACCAAATAGCAATCAAAAATAAAAAATATTGGTGCCAAATTGCTGGAAACAGAAAAAGAAGATTCTTTTAGAAAAGTTTGGTTACAATTCAGAAATTACAAAATATAAATTTGAAAATCCAAATTTTGAATTTGATGTTTCGAATTACATAAAATTGAATTATAATATTTATTGAATAAACATCCTAATATAATTTGCTCTTGCTTCAGTCCCAGTTGAAGCAGTTGGTCATCCAACACTTCTGAAATGAAATTATTAATTGTGATAATGGTGATATTTGCAAATTACCTTGCTGTCTTATTTCCTCATCTGCCACCTCTTGGAAAACAATGTCATCATAGGGCAAATCTGCCCAAATGGCTATATTATGCAAGACGTGGCTGCATAAATTATGTATGAGGCATTATCTGGAGGTAGTGGAGAACTCTGTGCCTTAAAAGACAACAGAAACGCCCTTTAAATTCCATTTGTCCTCAATACAATTCCTCGTCGATTGTTAATAAATTGTTCAAAATTTGCTTCAGGTGTTCCATTCACCACACGAGCAAATGGTGTAAATAACCATGGTTCTAGCCCATATCCACTATCACCTATAAATGACCTCTTTTTAGTTATTTTTGTATTATAATATATTAGAATGCTACCTATTAAATGTGATCTAGTGTCACCATTCTCATGTCGTTCGTATATGTTTCTGATGTCTAATGTCCTCCATATTGCATCACATGCAAGAATACGGCAATTGAATCGAAATCTAAAACATGATTTAAATTTTTAAAGGTAATGGTTAAATTTTCTACTAGCATAACGTTGACACTATGATAACCCTTGCGGTTTATATAGAGGTAAGGGGGATGGTCCATGTCGGTCACTTTTGGAGTAATAATCTCCACGTGGGTGCCATCTATGCAACCAAGTACACTTCGAAAACAATTTAATCAAGAAAGATTAATATGTTAACGTTTACAGTGATTATTACCGATTTTTAATAATAACGACAATGTTATTAACACAAAATGTTAATAACAGAGGGCGTAACTCAACTACAGAATCCATTTGCTTATGTTATGTTAAAACTGAGTTAACAGACTCTAACATTATGTTAAGTTTAACATTTTCTTACAGAATCGCACCATAAGTAAAATTGTACTGTGTTATTGTCAACCATTGCAGCATATAGGCCTCCCTATTTTGTTGGATTCTTCTCTGTTCTTTGCTTTATTCATCAATTCATACCTTGCGCTTCTTCTGATGCCATTCTCCCAGCGTGTTAATAGACGTTCTAGTGGTTGTTTTCTCCACGTACTTCATTCTAATAATTTACGGTTTCACCTCCCATTTGACATCATTGCAGAGTGTCCTGGGGAGTTCCATTACAATTTACTGTATCACCATACACTTTCATTTGATTTCTTTTAACGTCGGTTTTCAGTTAACTTGATTTTACGAGCAGATGCTTTGGTTAGTATCATCTTTCTTCTGGTTATTTCAGTGGTTCAGTTATCTCTGTGACCTAAGTGTTTATAACGTTCTATTGTTTCGACCGATAATGCATTGTATACTTGAAGTGCCATATCGATATTGATTACTCAATAATTTTGGTCAATATTCCTTACTACTCTAATTTTTAATTTTTTTTGTTGTACTTAAGTATTTCTTCTTTTTTAGAAGTTTGGTTAAGGGGATAAACTTACATGTTATTTTACCATAATGCGTAACGTAAGTTAAAATCGCGTATAACGTAATGGTTTACCTTCAAATTCATGCCAAGTATAAATCAATCTTTTATTAACATGACTGTTAAAAATTAACCGCGCAAAAGTTTGCAATTTGTTTACAAAATAAACAAATAGTCGACGTTGTGAGTGACACATTTCTTATTGTAATTAAGACAAAACCAGTAGCTCAATTTGTTGGTGCTTGTAACATGTTTGAGATATTGCTATCTAGGTGACGTAAGTCTTTTGAGAATATTCTAAAAGTAAAATGCAACTGTTATTAATGAACGTTTATTATTGCCCATAAGAGTAATGTAAATCGTAGTAACAAATGTTCTCAAGAGATAGCGCTTGTGCCTGTAATTTTTAGATAATTTTCTCCGAATATCAAAAATACTTTCCGTTTTGCCACGTGAAATCATTGGTTGAAACCATAATATTTTCTCCCTGTTTTAGATTAGCATTTCATGAATAGCACCTTTGTTTTCTAATTGATATACTTCAATTTAGGTACGTGTATTATCTTTATATAATTTTTATTACCGGTTTTGTATTTGTTGATTTTAGTAGAATCGAAAAACTGTAATGAAACACTTAAGCAATCTTCACTAGAACCTGATGTAAATATTTGTCTGTGCGTTATGTCGCTAAAGAGGCCTATCATTCTCGGACATTATCATAGCTAAATCGAATTTTTAGTCGAATTGCAAATTCTGGATGCGACAATATGGATATTCATTTCACCAATGAACAATAAACTACACTTCGCTAGTTAAATCGCCACCTCAAATAAAATAAATTTGTAGAAAACAAATTTTAGTACTAGTTTTTCTGTGGTACTAGGTAATTTCGGCGACGTAGGTTCACCTATACGGTGTCGGTGTTAACAATAACAGTATTGTTTATGCTACTTCAGTTTCATGGTAGTTTTTTTCAAACCGTATTTATTTATTTCGACCTTCAACTATAATACAAACAAAACGTTGTATTTATTCTGGAACAAGTGGGTTCCTCTGTTTGAATGAACCCCTATGTTACCAAAATTGGTTTCCACTAGTGCAGCACCTCATTTAAGCGGCATTTTTTGCATGCATGTGCCGCCTCTTTGCAATCAGGATCAATTGACGCAAGTGGCATCTGTTGACAGTGAATTAAAGTAAATTCAATCGCTTGCCCCCTTAAATAAATAAAAATCTTATTATGTTGTTCGAACTATGGCGACGTTTCGGAAAATTTTTATAATGATCGGTGTTTCCTTCCAATAATAGAAGAAAACTTATACAATAAAATTGTACCTAATTAATAATTTTTTCGGTTCTCCGTCCATAATCACTGATTTTGCAACATGTTGGCAATATCACATTATACTCATGACACTGAAATCAGTACAATTCTCATACTGTAATACGTAAATAAAACGTTGCAGTACTGTTTAACATCTTATTTTGAAGAATTTCATAGACTTTTTAAACTCAAACATTGAAAAAAAAACACATATTTAATGCATGCCAAAATTACACCGTGTTGGCAGCTGCTAAAAGGCGAAAATGTTTCAGTAATATTTGAAAATTTAAGTTTCAAACAAATTTGATCATTTGTCGGCCCAAAAGTCGTGTGTATCAGGTGGGCAGAAACTGTTTTTTCGAGTGCTTGCAAATGGTCAGTTTTTGGCTTAGTGATACAAATAACTATTTTTGCAGAGTAGAAAAATGTATTATCTATAATACATTCAGCGAACACATTGAGTTAAACCATTTCTTCATTAATTTGTAATAATTTGAACCAAAAAATGCAGAGACTACTTTACACTATGTTAATTTATTTAAGCGCAAAATTTCAAAAATAATTAATTTATACATTATGAAATATTAAAAACTTTGCTTTGGAAATTGAATAGAAACGAGAGCAAACTACTAATCAGATAATAACCAAAACGCACGTGTAAACCAAAATGTCAAACAACGCAGAAATAATGTCATTTGTTTGTAATACTAACTTTAAAAATTAAACCAATAAAATAATTTTATTTAAATTTAGCGCGGATTTATAGGGAGTGGCTTAAGTCCATGTGTTCGCTGAACCTATTAAAATCATAATTTTATTGTATGTTCTCTTCCATTATTGTAATTTTGCTTTGTACGCCCAATGAAAAAAAACACAATCATTATAAACGTTTTCCGAAACGTCGCCCTAGTTCGAAAAACACAATAAGTTGATTCATTTATGTTGTGTTTTATGATTAACTTTATTGTTTAACAATATTTACCAAATATATAAAATATTTACATTTCACTCAACTGATTAACAATGACAATGGTTCTTATTTTTTATCCGCTAATTTGGTATCTACCTACACACAATTTTGTGTGTAGGTTGTGTCTCACAGTACATGCCCCTGTTTTAAAAACAAAAGTAACTAAAGATATGAATTAAACATCTCTTAAGTATTAGGCTAACATCAACATTTAACATAACTTAAACAACTTAAAAGTGTTACAATAAAAGGAATCACTTAATCAATGTCCTAATAGTAACTACAGATAACGTTCGGGTTTATTTATGGTTCGACCCAGTTTAGGAGTAGGTAAGTTAAATCTCACATTTTTGATAATGAAACTTTCATTATTATTATTTTCTAAGTCTCTTCTATATGTGTCTATATCAGTCTTCATATAATCTCTAATCTGTGATTTAAAAGAGGTTGTTTATTTTGGCGGTACCTTCCTCCATCTTCAGTTTCAATAATGTAAGACCTAGGGAATCTAGATAGTTCAAAACCTTGCCAGGTATCTAGCGACCACTTGGAGTTTTCTTAAATAATATACTATCATTCACCTTCAAATCTGGTAACGTTTTTGTATTTCTGTCATAGTAAACTTTGGTTTTGTCGGTTTTATCGCTATATAACCTTCTGTATATTTTATCGTCGATTACTCTTGGCTCTAAACATTCAGTGTTAACTGGTAAATTTGTTCGTAATTGACGCGACATAAGTAGTTGCGCTGATGAACAATAATTTTCTTTAGAAGTATTTCTCAATTGTAGTAGGGCTATATAAAGATCCTATTTGATTCATCATATTTGTTTAACATTTGCTTGACCATCCTGATGGATCTTTCTACAAGTCCATTTGTTCGGGGATAATTTAGACTACTGGTAACTTGATATATATCCCATTTTGCAGAAATGTTTTAAACATTTCTGATCTAAAAAAAAAGACTATTGTCCGACATTAGTTCTACTGCTATTTTATAACTCGCAAATACAGAATTTAATTGTGCTATGACAGTTACGTGATTGTAACCTGGCCATAAATGTGCTATTTCAATATATTTTGAAAAGTAGTCAACAACAATTATATAATTTTTTGAGTTATGCTCGAACAAATCTGTCGCTACTTTTTCCCAAGGTCGATCTGGTAGAGTATGTGGTAGTAGCGGTTGATTGGAATTCGTACGCGCCTGTACTTATTATTTTTAAGTAGGGAGCTTTAATTCCCTACCACCTACAATTTTAGTAAAAGGGTAGTAAGTAAGAATTTTGGTTAAAAAAAAGTGTATGAGACTGTCAACGGTCGGCAAAGTAGTAATAAAGAAAACGGTCGTTATTGCACCTCCGTAAAATACGTAACTAAAAAATATTAAATAAAATGAATTAAAAATCAAAGTGTATTAATTAATAGAACCAGCAATAAAACATAACGGGCTACCATACCCAAAAATTATAATAAAAGTAAACATACAGAATTAGAGACGACATTTTGTAAATCGTTGCAGATACTCGGCCAAAATAATATTCCAGTTTATGGTTTGTAAGATAAATTTATTCGGTATGTCCATATGTGAAGCTCGATGTGACAATAACGATTTCCAGGTGAAATTGCCACTTTCTGATTCTCAATATTTTTGCACAAAATGTACGCTGTTTCAACAGCATTATAATTTAATCAAATTACTAAAAATATTATATAACTACGTGTAGACTTGGGATGTCTTTGCAGTGTCTTCTCTATTTTTTAAATAGTGGAACATTAAAATCATTTGAACTGCTTTGTTATCCATCCAACACTAGTTTTTAAATTCCTTTTTTTAACTCTCTGTGGCGGCAAGTATTTCCAATCTGAATTTGTTAAACTTTTTCAACAGTTCTGTCAAGACTAGCATAACACCGTGAAGTTTAACAAAATAAGATGTTACTGCGTTTGTTGATATGTGACTTTATGTTGTTGTTTTATTTATTAATTATTTCAATTAATATATCTTTGACTTATCAATTTATTAATGAAACGTTTTTAAATTGTGACTTACAAAAACCCTAGAAAAATTCTGTCTCTCTGAGCGAAACACCTGAATGTGCTCCCATGTGATCAGTAGTAAGAAGAATATATTGGATACCCAGTTTATATTCAACACTAACGGATTATCTAGCACGGTGCAAATGGTTGACAACTCATGGTCAGCATTCAGTATGATCAGCATGTAGCCGACATCAAAAACTTTCTACTCTTGAAACAGCAAATGTAATATTCTCGATTTTCTAGTGTACTGAATCGATTGGATTTGAGGATTTAAACCAGTCAACTTCAATTGGCTCTGAAAGTTCAGTTTCATGTTCATGAACTGACAGAACTTCCGACAGATCACTCCAGGCGCTCCAAAATGACTTTTTACTGTTCTATCTCGGGAGCATACGTCACTTTTGACAGTGGAAAAAACAAATCGCAAATTAAAACCCTGTTACACTTTGACAGCCCATTGACTTTAATACAAAATTTAAGGTTAGAGTTACACGAGATATTTAATTACAAATATCGCCACCAGATGTAAGCCCCTTCGCTGATTATCCCCAATTTATGCAGTCAAGTCAACAACGAAATAGCTATTTGTATTACAAGGGAGGAAAGTGGTTAGTTCCCTCCCGCAGGTAACGTTAAAGTTACCTGAGGGAGGGAAAGGCACTTTCCTCCAGAGTGATATATATGATTTTTTTTACGACCGACCAACAATTCACGAAAAAAAAACTGAGTATGTAATGATTTATCCCATGAACAGGGATTGCATGATCTAATTTAATCGAATCTATTACTAATCAGGCTTATTTTAAAACTCAAAGCAAATGATTTTTTATAAGAGTTGTTTCTAAAGGTTTAAAACATGCATGGTTAACGATGAAGTTATTAATTTTATAAAATAAAACAACAGATCCTGAGGTTTATTCTTGCTGTAACTAGTGCTAGGCAACCGACTTTCAACTGATGCAGATCAAGTGGTTGAATTGCCAAGGGAACCGATGTTTGTGAAAAAACCATTGTTTTTATTTTATGATTTGAAGTTTGTGCAATCATGAGTAGTGATGAAGAAGAAATTCCTCAAAGTATTCTCGATGAAGCGAATGAAGTATCGTTAAACTTACTTCCAGTAAGATCACGAGAAAGATATGAAAAAGAATATACCCTATTCAAGAGATGGATGTCTGAGAAGAAAGTGAGGAAAATAAGTAAAGATGTAATTTTGATTTACTTTTCTACGTTATCAAAGACCCTTAAATCCCCGTCGCTCTGGTCCAAATATTCGATGCTGCGTGCTACACTAGCTCTCAAGGAAAACATTCAGATTAAATATCCCAAAGTAATTGAATTTTAAAACGAGAAGCGGTTGGATATAGATCAAAAAAAGCAAGTACCTTCAGCAGAGAAGATGTTATGAAATTCATTAAAAAGGCTCCCAATAGTGAATATTTAGCAATGAAAGTAAGTAATTCTTTTTTTATTAGCTGATTTTTGTTAGTACTAGTTGCTGTTGCATGTGGCTTTAATTTTCGGAGTGATGACAGTTGATGACATTAAAAACAAAGGAAATGTTTTAATAGTGAAAATCCCCGATTCAAGAACCCACAAGCAACGAACATTTGTCGTAGCAGATCACATTGTGGAAGGCGTTAATTTAATTGAGATCTACAAAGAATATAAAGCTTTACTCCAAAGGAAAGATGTACCGTTCAAGTGATTGAAAAAAACACAATGGTTCAGATCCTTGGTAAGATAGCCAAATACTTGCAATTAAGAGAACCAGCGACATTCACAGGACACAGCTTTTGTCGTACTTCAGCATCTGTGCTAGTAGAAGTAGGAGGAGATATTTTAACCTTAAAAAGACACGGCGGATGGCAAAGTACGTCGGTGGCGGAAGGATATATCGAGGAGTCCCTTGCAAAAAAAGTTAAAGTTGCTAAACAGATTATGTCTGATGTCATGTTATCTTCACATGATGACAATCCCCAACAGGAGTCTGCTCCGGATCCGGATGGAAGAAGCGTTACTATACCGATTGTTAGTAAACCTTCACTCTCTCTGCCACATGGCTTTAGTTTTAATAATATTACCAACTGTAACATTAATATTTCTATGTAATTTTTGTATTTTCATAAATAAATCTTACATTTCTAGAAATAAATTGTCATTTAAAAACGGGGAGGTAAAATTTTACCTTTCTCGGGAGAGAAATGACCACTTTTCTCCCTCTAAAAAAGGAGGAAAATCGTGTTTTCTTACAAGGTCGTAGAAACAATTAATTTATTACTGTAAAGAAAGGAATGATTCTCCTTTATACTTCGAATGTCGACTGGATTTAAAAACGTGAATGTGATTTTAATTACACTAACACCTGGAGGCTAAACAGTTTTATACTTTTAAATTTCAATGTAATTTAATGAAAATGAATACGATTTGTTTAAAATTAAAACTTTCATTTTTATTTCACTTTCTCATAATGTACCTTGAAGTTCTGGATAAACAAAATAAACATTAGACATGCTTAGAATAACATTTTTTTTGGGAAAAATTCTGCTTTTGTAAATTTTTTAAACAAATTAAAATAAGTAAATGTTTTTCTTCTAATTAATAAATGTAAATATTTTTTTGTCCGCCTGAACTCAGTATAATTTGTTTAAGCTTTTGAAAGGAATTTGTTATAAAATTCAAATAAACGTTAAATAAGTAAGGGTAACCATTGTTTAAATGCGTAACGTAGTAAGTATGGACTTAGGTGAAATGCGTGTCTTACGACATCTTGTGTATAAAGATAACGTACAAATATGATAAACTAAGAAACTACAGTTAACTGTAACGACAGTGAATGTTTTATGTTCATTATTGTTATCAAAAGCGACTTTAAATGTTTAACACTCGTGTCGATAACAAGCCAAGTATTTTGTACAGTAGCATTCACGCAACGAAAGAACACCTGATGCTCTTAATTGCTCCACGAGAGTTTAAAAGACCAATCCCCTTCTTGTACAGTTGTATACCCCACTGAGGTATACACCTCTGAAGAACTCATAATAAGAGCGAAATTCGCATCAGATGTTCTTTCGTTGCGCGTATGCTACTTGGCTTGTTATCGACACGAATGTTCAGCATTTAAAGTTATCGCTTTTGATAACGATAATGCACATAAAACATTCACTGCAATTATAGTTAAGTGTTGGCATTTTTTAGTTTATGGACTACAACTGTTTTAATTTCGTAATTGTTACCGCTTTGAATACTTCTATTCACGTCAAATAAGTTTGGCGCGACATCTAGTACCGCAACCTCGAAACATGTTCGTTAGTAATCTAATTACTTGATATTTCTTACACTCCACTCAAGTTCTAATACTTATTTGATGCAGCCTTTTGTTTCATCAATCGCAGTATCTAAAACTAATTAACAATAAATAAATAGTGTGATTTCACTCAATTGTAACCAAATATAGAAATAAAAACCTCAAATGGTTATAGAAGAAGCTTTTTGTATTTTAACAATACCGTCTTAGACATTTAATTTGCTGCAGGTCAAAATAGTCAGCATTAAGAAAGAATGACTACAATGTTGTCTTCACATTTCGTAAGGTAAAAAATTTAATATATATTTCATTAGATGAACAGCTCTTTATAAAGCCCGAACATAAAGCAAATATAAAAAGCGTAAACCCAACAACAAGACATTTGTTGTGGTTTGTGAGAATTTAGTTAAGAATTAATGGCGCACACAAGAAATTTCAGTAAACTCAATACTAATATGTTACATTCGGTTACCAAAAATCTCCAGCCTAAAGTACCATATCTTTTCCTGTGAATGTATATGAAATTACGCACTTACACTAAAAAATTAAAACTTATATTTTGTGTCATTACATTTTTGAACTAATAATAATAATTAATTGTCAATATTTTATCATCTACTTCAAAACAAACATCTACAAAATACATTAATCAGAAGAATTACAAACACAATTTCTTTTAAACTTTTGCGACGATGAATGTTATATAACTCCAATCTTTCAGAAATTGCAAGAAAAATCTCATAAGTAGTTCACGAAGTACGTCATAGCAATAACTCTTGAGAAGGAATTTCCTCGTCCCCCATTATTCGACCATACTACCTTAGTTCCCAAATCTCGGCTCCATAAGATTCTATTTATGCTTGCTGATATTGATTAATGTTTCTTATTCTTACTTGCATTTACAATACATTTTCTCGTTTCTTTATTATAATTAAATTCACATTGTTACGAACTAATTTTGTATACATGAATAAATAAAAGATAATTACCGTTATTATAAATTAATTTCCTTTGTGAATAACCAAAAAGGTTTATTTTCTGTATAATAAACAAAAAATATTTTAAAATTCAATTGAAATTATTGGGAGCGAATTCAATTCGTTACAATGTTGTAATTAGCGAAAACAATTCAAATACGTTTTAGTAGCAAATATGTGAACACGGTAACTCTGATAATATAATAATTTAATATTATTTAGAAAAAATATTTTATTTGCGTACCACTAGTTATCAAAGATATTTGAATTGATTCTCACTCATTGCAATAACTTAAAAAATTTTGTGGGTTTGTAGCCGAATTGTATCAATGTTTAACAAGTATGATTTCCTGTGTACCCTCAAATTTTATACTTGGTCCTTTGCTTTTCAACGTTTAAAATTCTAATATATATGTAAAATGACGACATCCACTTATTTAAAACTTTGGATCAATAAATACCACAACTAATTAAAGTATTGGTTAATCGGCGTTGCCAAAAATGTGTATAATGAATAGTAATGACCCGAGATGGGAACCTTAAGACACATCGCTACGAGAAATTCAATCAAGTAAGTATGGAGATTATTTTTCTCGTTGAGAATATTTTTTCTTCCAATTAAGTTTATAATTTAAAGTTGTTAACAAGAATTCTTGTTTATTTATTTGTTTCGTTCATTCTATTTTACTTTGTGTCTTATATAATTTATTAATTTTAATTATTAATTCGTGACATCATCTATATCAATGATTATTTTAAATTTTGTGACCAACACGGTTTTTGAATTTACGTTTTAGCCTCGATAAAGCCCTCACAGGTTTGGGCGAGACGTCGGCCTTTTATGTAGTTTGAGACCGTTGTTTTTAACCCCACCTCCACCTAGAAGGTTAACAACTTTAAATTGTTATTTTTCTCAATAATGTATATATATATATATATATATATATTTGTAATAAATGTTTGGGGTTTAAACACGTGTAATAAATATTAAAAATTACAACGTTTCGCCACGCTAACACGCAGCTTGTAATTTTTAATATTTATTACACGTGTTTAAACCCCCAAAGATTTTTATTCAAAGCTATGTTTACGTGAAAGAATAAAGCATTATATATATATACATGCAAATGGTACGTATACAACTCAAAAATTATAACCAAAGTACGTGGTTGCCTCATATTTTACGAGTTCGCCTCAAAATTGAGGCGAACTCGTATTACTGTTGTTTTGGTCATTTTGGTATAGGTGGTCTTCTAAGACAGCATTCTGAAAAAGTTACGGTAGAGGCTGTTTTGCCCCATCAGTCTATGATTACATACAAGTTAATGTATTACTATTCTGAGTGATGTCGCTACTGTTTTATACGATATATACTTAACAGAAATAACGTTCGCTAATAACTCAGCAGACTGAAAGGCCTAAGAGGACTCATAAATGTGACAACAGTGTACTCATAAAATAAAAGTATGATTTAGTTTTGTAGTCAATCACGTATCTACTGATCCACGTATGCGTTCAAAAATATTAGCCTACCCGAATCATACGATGTATTTGATAATGCACTTTTGTCAATAACGGTTGATCCTACAAAAACATAAGAGATCTTATTTGTTTAGAAAATATCAATCTATCGGAAATGAATTTTAAAATAATGAATTATAAAGAAGGAAAAGAGTTAAAAAAAACAAATTTTAAAAGGTGGCTTTTTCTACTTCTTGGAACTACACGAGAATACCACAAAAATATTAACTTAATGCTTTTCAATAGCAAGAAGTGTTAGTTTATTTTAAATTTTGTAACTTTGTTTTCAAAAAAATACTAAAAACCTTTTTAGGCAATTTTATAATAAAGACCCACATTATTTATCGACAAAAACACCACTTCTATTTTTAGGCATTTATTTACATCCTATAGAAATTTTAAAGTGTAACTTTTATTAAATATTTTTTTAATTAATAGCATTAATTAATTAATCATTAAACAAAATCAAATTTTGGTGGAACCTCTAGATTTTATTTTTTAAGTTGACGAGTATTATTAGGCTGTTCATAAAAACTTTTAAAGAGCGCCTAGTAACACTTTGCCAGAAAGCTGTGTTTAAATTAACAAAAATATAATAATTTTAATTTATATTTTTATGTTTCTGTGTAAGCGATTAAAATTAAAAAGTATCTACTATTGCAACTTAAAAACTTTCTTTACATTTCTGCTCTTTATTTTTATTCTTTCTTTTATTTCAAGAATCTGCTTTCCCTATTATCACTCTCATTTCCCATGCTTCCACTTTTTTCTACCGCATACTTCTCTCATATGTTTTATGTTTTCCCAAGCTACACTACACCCTCTGCATTTTCTATACTCGGTAAAATATTATTGTATAATAATGAAAATGGACCATACAAATCAATGGATAAATAAATACTCGTTCTCGCACTAAAACTTATTCTCATTTTTTTATTTTCATTCTTCAACTTCGCTATTATGTTCTTTTTTCCATTAAATTCCTTTCATCCATTACGTATTTTAGTTTTCCTTAAATTATTATTTCCTTATAGGGATTGTGTGGGTATTTAAAAAAAACTGTTATTTTTATGGTAAAATTTTATATAAAAAATTGGTATCAAACAAAAATTCAAGATGGCTGCTTTTAAGGTACTCACCGTTTAAAGTTAAATAGGAATTATATTAGATGTTTTGATTATTGGATATACTTTTTATTCTCTTTTCAATAATGTAAACTAAGTGGAAATGAATAAAAATTACTTACTGTTTTTACATTTTAATTAAATAAATAAATTTAAATAAAATAAAATAAAACATTTTAATTAAAGGCTTGTTCATGAAACTAAAACAAAATAAAAAAACTATTTCAACATTAAAACTTAATTTACATAAAGTATTTAAAATTGTTTATTATCACGTAGTATCGTATAAAGGTGTCCTAGACTGAAAGTGTATGAATAACTTCTTATTAATAAAACAGATTTGCTTAAATAAGCACTATTTTGAATACTTTACATAACTTTTCAAATTAAGTTTAGTGGTCAAATAAATTTTGTTTAGTTTGATCTGCAAGCCTGTTTGGTTAAAATGTAAAAACAATTAAATTACTGATAATTTTCATTTTACTAATTCTGAAAATCTAGTATAATTCCGATTTAACTTAAGAAAGTTGGAGCAAGTGTATGAGAAGAAATATCTTGAATTTTGTTTGACAGCAATTTTCGATCGGTCTTACCGAAAACAATGATATTTATATAAAACTTTTTTGTATATATTTTGCTTGTAAAAATATTGGAGATAAAAGAAAATAATAGTTTTTAATTTTTTTTTAATATAATTACTCACTGGATTGTTATTTATAATTTTTTCAACAAAATATTAACCTTTTAAGGGCCATCGTTCCCATTTTGGGAACATAGCTTGTATTTCGTGTTACCAGATATACATAGTATATATTGTTCGTTAATATAACTGTTTACTACTAAAAAATAGGGTTTGTACTTATCCGTTATGAAAGATGTTTTTAATTTTTTGCACAGTAAAGGAAAAACATCTCCAAAGTTTTCCAAAATTGAAGTTTTTGCTTCTTTTAGCAAAAATGAACAACAAACTCACTACTTTTGTTTTTGGGAACTGTTTTGCTAGAATGATAGTCAATAGAATGTATTAGGTAACTGCTATCCGGATTTCAAATTTTAATTTATATTTTTCTAAAAATGGATCATAAATTTTCATGTCCCAATTTGGGAACGTTGGCCAGTACAGAACACAATGTGTCATCAATCGTCGTCGAGTGTTACAAGTACAGGTTGCTGCAAGTCGTAATTTGTCGTGGTATTCGTTTCCTTTACACTGAAATTTTTAATCGGTTTTAGTTTTCATGCGGAATTCGAACAGTGCAGTTGTTTTGAAGTCAAGGCGTATATTTTCCAAACAGAATTTTTTCCCGACTTTTAGTTTTTGTTTAGAATTTGATCAGTGCATTTGTTTTCACTCTAGTGGTGATTAGGTGTGTGTAAGTAATTATGGATCCAAAGGTGTTTTACGGGTTAGTCTATCAATAAGAAAGGTAAATTTTACACAATATAGAAATAATTATGTTTTAGATCTCTCGCCAGATACAGATTTTTGACAAACGCGATAGATGATGTTGAAGCTTCGTCTGCCAAAGAGATTATTGTAGTAATACTTCGATGAAGAGATAGAAGAAAAAACTTCAACAAAAAGAAGAGGAATGTGGAAAAAGACGCAAGAAGTGTCAATCAATCGTGACGCTGAGGATCCTCCAAAAGTAGGTGAAGAGCATGTTGGAAAGTCAGAATATGAAATATTTTCTTTATTTCTTACAACCGAAATTATTTCTTATATTCGAGAACAAACTCAGCTCTATGCTAGGAGGGAAAAAATGATCATAGCTTTGATGTATCTGACGAGGAGATCCGACAATTTCTAGGTTTACTACTTATCAGTGGCTATCATAGCCTGCCATCTGAAAATGATTACTGGTCTACGGCAAACGATATGCAAGCCCCGATTTTCGCTCAAACAATGAGCCGAGAAAATTTCGAACCATAAAACGTTACCTTCATCTAATTGACAATCGTAACCTTTTTAATTCTAAGGTGGCAAAAGTTTTGGTATTTTACGAAAAACTAAAAGAACGTTTTCAACAGTTTGGGGTATTTCACAAACATCTTAGTATAGATGAAGCCATGGTTTCGTATCATGGGCGACACTCAGCCAAAATGTTTATAAAAAATAAACCGATTAGATTCGGATTCAAGATTTGGATGCTTTGTGGAAACGATGGATATCCCTATAACTTGGAAATTTATTGTGGAAAGTCGGGAGACCGTACAACACCTTTAGGAAGCCGGGTGGTACATTCGATGCTGGAAGTAATAGAAAACTCTGATAACCATGTAGTGTATTTTGAGAACAGAACGAACAAATGTCCCTTGATATCGTCAAAGGACATGAAAAAAAGGATAGAGGTTCTTACGATTATAGGTCAGACGGGTTTGTAGTGTGTGTAAAATGGCACGACAATGCAGTAGTGACTGTGGCAAGTAACCACTTCAAAGTTACACCAGTTCAAACAACGACAAGAAGAGTGAAGTCTGTAAACAAAAGATGTCACCCAACCAAACCTAATTATTATGTATAATTTCGGAATGGGTGGTGTGGATCTTCTCGACCGCTTATCAGCCAGCTACAGACCTATGTTACGATCGAAGAAGTGGTGGTGGAACCTTTTTCATATGGTCTAAATTTAGCCGTTATTGCCGCATTTCGGTTTTATCAACATATAAATCCCGGAAACGTTATAACACATCTGCAGTTTAGACGAAACGTAGCATTAGCGCTTATCAACGTTGGCGTAGCTCAGAGAAAAGAAGGGGAGGACCATCTGCACCTGTATTACGAGACATCAGATTTGACGGTGTCAACCATATTCCCACAAGTACATCGCAAGGACGTTGCATAGTCTGCCAAAACAACACGAGGCTGAAATGCAGCAAATGTGAAAACGTCTTCACAAAAAGTTTGTTTTGATCATTTTCATTCCAACAAGTAGGCCTATACATAACGTATTGCTTATGCAATGACTAATTAATCGGTAGAGTAGCTTCAGTTTATACATTTTAAATGCACTCAGAAATAAATACTAATAAAATTCGCTTTCATATTTTTTTAAAGTTCAATGTGTTATATAAATTCGTGTACCGCAACATGCCAACGTTCCCAAAATGGTAACATGCCGTTTTTTCAAAACCAGCAAATGTAGACGAAATTTGACTTTAGTCCTGTTTATAATATAGTACTAATAATAACCTGTTAGATTATTATCATCCTATGAACATGAAATGAAGGTGCGGCCAGTAAAAAGGTTAAATCAGCCCCTAAATTACTGCAAAACATTGCTCCATTAAACTAATCTCTATCCGAAACATTCCATGGTTTTAATGGAGAAATAAATTTGATTTGATTTAATAAGAAAGGCACCCATACAATGTCACTGAATCTGTGACACTTCTATATTTATACGTCAGTCACGTACCTATTTTAAGTTTTTGGATTTTAAGTTTTAAATCGTATCGTTAGTTTTTTTGTAATAAATATGTTTCAATTGTCTTAGAGAGATGACAGATTTGCATTTTGATTGAGAAAAAGAAGAGATGCTTAGGCACAGGATTGGAAAGAAACAGGAATTTTAGATTGTGATGTCAACTTTTCGGACAGTTTCACAAATACTTGACAGCATTTGATAGCCAGTTGTGACCACGTTTTGACGTTTAAAATTTGTGTTGTGTTGTGTTTGTGTTCGTCAATTTACAAACCTATGCACGCGCACGCCAGGTAATTTGTAACCTGTGCATTGTTACTAACTACCCTTTATTAACAAAATATGTTTATGCAGAACTAGGTAATTTATTTTAAAAAGGTACAAAACAAATATAAGTAAAGAAATAAATTCTCAAAAATAAGTAAAGAAATAAAATTCTCAAAAGAATAAATGAAAAATTTGATTATCCTTACATCTAAGTAGTTAATTGTTACGATATGTGTTATAGACTATAGACTAAAACTTAAAGGACTCGAGTAAGTCTAAAGTGATTACAATTAACTATAACTAATTATTCTATATTATTACTTTTGAAACGATTCCTTTAAAATGATTTATTAATATCAATGACCTACTAAGTATAATAGTTGCAAATTGTTTTAAAGAATGTCGTACTGGTTTCTTAAAATGTAAAAATAAGTTAACAAAATATAATGAAAGGTAGTCAAATACTAACTCATAGTAATTTTGATGTGTTTCCATTGTATGACCCATTGAAAAATTTTCGCATTCGTCCTTGGATAAGTTCACTACTTCAGAACCGTTATAAGACTGAATTAAATAGATATGTGTTATTTCGTTGATTAAGCTTAAATTAAAATAAAAATATTAAATTAAGCTTAAAATTCAAAATAAGAATGGGCAACACTGGAAGAGTCGTATGCGATCGCGCGAGATACTGCGACATATACAAAAAAGTCAATTCCGTACTATGAAAGCAATGAGGCAAGGTCGCATTGTCAATCAGTATTTTTAAATATAAAAGTATACTCAGATAATGTTACCCCTCAATGTTCCCCGTAATTAACGGGCATTTAATGTAACTAGATATGTCAAATACAATTCTAAAAACCGTTGATTCAAGTAGAGGTGAGGACGTCTGTTCTATAGTATGAGGCATAAACGATACAAAATCACGTATATATATATATATATATATATATATATATATATATATATATGTATATATAAAAAAAGAAGAAGTTTTTTGTCAGACAGACGTTACGATCATGACATTTTATTAAAGACAATGCTTTAAGCTGTAAGCTGTAAAAATATACATAACGGTGTTGCATTTGAAAAATTCGATAAACGTTGAATTGAAAATGGGGATGTGTGAACAAGTCATTGAGACAACCTGTATAAATCAATGCAAATAACAAACAAAGTTTAGGATACAGAAGGTCAATATTAGATTAAACATATGTCAGTGACGGAGAAAGGTTTACAAACGTATGTTTTTGATCAAAAATTTCTTTGAAAATTCAGAACTTGGCAACAATGCATTTCATCAACATAATAATTTACAAATCAATACAGAACTCACAAAGGCTTCATTTTTTTAAATTAAAACATAAAACATTTCATTTAAAAAAATTTACCATTTTTTGTGTTACTCTTTGTTGAAACAACTTGAAAATAAGTTTAAATTATAGAAGGGATAAAATCTTAAAAGTTTTATTAAGGAATTTTTTTATAAAACCAACGGTTTAGCAACTATTTAACGAGGCGCCCATAGTGAACTTATAGATTATTTTTAACACCGAATCGAAATTGGCAGGACAAAAATTCTAAAAAAAGAAACAAAAATTGTACCGTACATCAGCTGAAGAGATAGGTTTTAATGCCAAGCAAGCAAAAATTACGAACTAATCGATTCCAACAACTGCTGTTACGACCTTGGCAAAAAAAGGTGTGCAAGAAGAATAATTGAGCAAGATAACTAGTCACAGTAATGTACATACATTCTATAGCCCCGTACTTACAAATAGATGCGGAGCATCATACAAATATAATTGATGCAATGAAAAAAAAATCAATCGATACGTTTCCACTTCCATTAAAAAAGAAAAAAAAAAAAAAAAAATAAAAAAAAAAAATAAAAAAAAAAAAATATAGAAAAAAAAAAAATAAAAAAAAAAAAAAAAATTTAAAAAAATTAAATTAAAGAAAAAAAAAAAAAAAAAATAAATTTAAAAAAAATTTAAAAAAAAAAAAAAAAAAAAAAAAACAATAAAATAGTTTTATGGTATGAAGTCTAATATTACAACAAAATGTATTAACAACTAAATAGTAAAATTGATAAAGTATAAATAAAATAAACTTAACAGAAACAAATATCTTAAAACAAAAAATTGTCAAGTTTTTAAACAAAAATATTTGATCCCAAAGTTATGGCTACAAACAGTTTTATAATTATAAACAAAAAAAAAAAAAAAAAAAAAAATTACAGTCCATACGTAGAGTACGTGCAGATTATAGTCCAGAGAGTGTTAAGGAGAATTTGAACGTGTTAGCGTTAGTAAAAAAAAAAAAAAAAAAAAAAATTAAAAAATTAAAAAAAATAAAAAAAAAAAAATAAAAAAAAATTTTACAAGTTTTATAAAGAAAAATTTGGATCCCAAAAAAAAAAAATTTTTAGGGTTGACTATTTCAAACTTCAGGATTTAAAAACCATATATTGTTTTATTGACAAAGAATATTTACCAAGTTTCGTGTCTTTAGCTTATATAGGGTGTTCGGCAGAAGGGTGAACACAGGAAAATGACAGGTAGGTGGGGTCTTCTCTTATGTGCTCAGCCCATAAAATTTGACCTAGGCCCCTACTTTGGGTTTTACCCAATTTAAAAAAAACCCGACTTTCGCCTTGAAACTTCCATAAGTTTCCTTTTTATTGACAAGTCTGGCAAAATTTTTTTTTTTTTTTCAGATCTTGAGACATAGTAGGTCCTACTTTTGTTTAATTTTTGTCAAACAATTAATTTTCTCCAAAAGTAGAGTTTTGTCAAAATCGTCCGATTTGAAAAAAATTACGAATAACTCCAGTTATTCTTAAAAAACCATAAAGTCGCATACCGTAGAGATGTTTACATAAAATCTGAAGCCATCAATCTCTTCTAGTTTTTTTTTCATTGCAATGCAAAGTTCGTCTTCAAATAATTTTCTTACCTCTTTTTGTAGTTTAGAAGGTCCTATTTTTGTTAACCGGCATTCTTATAAAAAAATATTGATTGCTTGAAGACCTACTATGTATCAAGATCAGAAAAAATTGTTGCCAGACTTGTCAATAAAAAGGAAACTTATGGAAGTTTAAAGGTGTGAAAGCGGCGAAAGTCGGCTTTTAAAAAAAATCGGGTAAAACCCAAAGTAGGGCCTAGGTCAAATTTTATGGGCTGAGCACATAGGAGAAGACCCCACCTACCTGTCATTTTCCTGTGTTCACCCTTCTGCCGAACACCCATATACAGGAAAAATAAAAAAAAATTTATTTTCGTTGGGGTAATGTTTTTCAAAAAATTTTATACCAAATACCCACCTTAATTTTCATCACAAAATCACCCACTTAAAATTTTTCGGGGTTATTTAGATACACCCTATAGATAATATTTAAATTAAAGTAACAGTAAAATTCATTTTTATGGCTGGATTTATGGTTAACTTCACATGGGTGATTTTCAAAGTTTTGTCGAAGCAAAAAATATTTCAAATGATCAATTAGTAATCAATTGGACATCCATTTAGTGAGATGTCGCCAACGTTTGGCATCCCTGTAACCATTACAATTTTAATTAATAATCAAAATAAATAATTTGTTAAAATCTGGGGTATATAAGATGCCGACTGTAAACTTACGAAAAAAAGCTAAGTTCATGCCAACCGACTAAAACAGTACCAGTGATAATTGCAAAATTACGAACGTCACCTACAACACGTGTTTCGCCTTATTTGAGAATCATCAGTATAGGGTAGCTCAAACGTAAGTCTACAAAAATCACAGAAAAGAGCTACAGCTGTTAGCTAATAATATGACAGGCGATATTAATTACACCGATGAATCAGGTATATTGGAATTCAAAAATAGAGATGCCATTAAAAAAACTTATAGAAAACTTTTCAAATTACATTTAGGAAAATGCCGTTTTTTTGATGTATTATATACTAATAATTGTGGAATTAGTAGAAATGTCGATAAACGTAGCACATTTACACAATTGATTAATCAGTATAATTTAGTTCAATTTCAGGCCTTAATAATTTTTTATTCTTAATACACTAGCAAATTAGAGCAACCTCTGTCTCGCCTTTTTAAGGATCATTTCAAATATATACACAAAAGTCTGCAAAAAATATTATGTGATCAATTTCTGAATCACAAGAAAATGGCAATAAATATTCCACCATATTGCAATGTTGAGGCTTTGAATTTTAAGTTCGCATTCAATTTTAAACATTTTTATGATCATTTGTAATCCTTACTAATTTTTTTTTATTTAGCTTATCAATGTTCTTTGAAATTTGATCCTCAGTTCCTACCACTTCGTCAATTAAAACACGACGTAAACAACATTGCATTTATTAACACACAATATAATTGTTAATTTTTCAAATTTAAATAAATGTCCGGTAACTTTATTCGCATATGCGCATTAATTCGAATTTTCATTAACCACGTGTTGCGCCTTAGGTGAACGTTGTCGTGAATAAACAGTAGTTATAACCGACAAATATTATTTAAAATATTAACTAAAATTATTTGCAATGTTAAACTAACAATGGTCAATCGATGGTAAGGTAAGGGAAACTTCCTTTCAGATCATTTTCTAGGTTAGCGTTTGATGACCCCTTTGGTGATGTTTCCCGAAGCTGTCTCTTTGTGTGAAGGACCACCAACGATAAATCGTAGTACTCACAGGAACATAGAATCCTTTTGATCCTATAGCAGCCCTAATAATGTTGCCGTAGCATTCGGTGAGTATAAATTTTACTTTTCAATTTCATTATATTTATTAATTCCGAAGCACTAATTCTAATTAGTCACGTATTAGTGTTATTTTACGTAAAACGTTTATTTGTGACATTTGTATTATGTTTTTAATTTTAATTTTTATGATCTAATGTCACATTAACTTGTTCCCTTGTCTAATTTCTTTTACACGGAACCGATGACGTTCTTGTTCAGTGGACGTTTTAAGAAGAAGGAGGCGCTTGTTTCCGCTTCCTTTGTAAATTTTTGAATAGTTCTTTGTTTTTTTATCTGAAAAAAGGTGGTTTTTAAAGAAAAACGGTAAAATAACAACTAGATTTTACCGCCATCCACTGGTACTATCGATGAAACTTCTTTCTATCGGTTAGAATCTTGTAATTTCAGATTAATTACTTCTGCGTAAATTAATTTTTATGATTATTCTTCGTTAATTGGTTTCTTCTTCATTATTCTGCGGTCATTCCGTTTCAAATTTTCGACACAAAATTAACTTTTAATTGATTTATTTTGTTTTAATTAACCCACGCGAGATGTTTTCACCCTGGACTTGAGGTTTTTACCATTAAAAAATGCTGAACTTTTCCATGACCTCATAATCTCAATGCTTACATATATATATTTGGTTTTGGTGCCGGATTCTAATTTTTGCTGTAACTGAATTAGGAAAAGGATATACTTTATTTACTAAACACTTCAAAATTATTCAACCACCTCGATGGACAAATTAATTACAGTTCTGGGTGAATTGACAAAATTAACGTCGGATGATTATAAAGCGTAGGAATTGCTACTGAAATGAAGAAAAAATCGCATTTATATTCACAATCAAATTACATCTTAAACACTTGCATATCAATATCAGAAGGAAGTATGCTTCAGTCGTCCTAACAGTTCTTATAAAATTTTTGTATTTGATACAATTTAGAATAAAATAAAGCCAGAACTTACTGCAGTAATGTGTGCTTTTTTAATCCCTGTTTCAAAAATTTTAGGCATCAAGCTCTCATTATTTTGGTGTTGTTCATGCACTGCACAATATTTTATAACATCAAGCTATTTGTCTATTTTATACATTTTATTATTGAGAAACTCCAATTTTAATTTTTATTATTAATCATCAGCAAAATAAATTAATTATACTTTGTAAGATTATAAGTTGCTTTAAAACCTCAAAATAAATGAAAACAAAATACCAACCATAAACTAATAGACTTGAGGTTTTATACACAGAAATACTGCTGTGCTTCGGTTTAATATACGTACCTTTACATTACTAGCTTCAAAGCAAATATTAATAAAAAGAAAGAACTCGACCAAAATAAATTAAAAAACTGCATTCAAAGGCGAATATTTTTCGTTTCATTATTATCAGAACGTAGCTTTTCTAACAATAATTTATTCGCGTAGTCGATGTTAAAATTAAATTTTTTCTTTTCATCAAAATCATCGTTCGATACAAATTTTAATAAAAATTAAACGAATTTTCTCGCTCATTGTGCAGATAATTACAATCGTAAAATCGATTCTTTACACTCGATTTTCTAATTTTCGAACAATAAAATCCGACAATCCTCTACAATAGGAGTTGTAATTAAGTTTAGTAAAAATTTGCTTTAATTAATAAGTTTCTGCATAATCGTTATGTGTGTCCGTCCAGACATATTTGCGAGTTCTCTAAGCTTAATGTCTAACATTGCGAAACCAATTCTGGTGTAATTTGAGTTTGGTTTTTGCAATGTTTCCAGAAAACTTACAAGGGTTAATGCCATGGCTTTTCAGTAGGGATTGGTTAAATTAGTCACTGACCTACATTACGTAATCTGTCCGTGGTGATGAAACTAGTTAGCTCGGATACATTTCTTATTTTGAATATATGCGAGTACATATACGTTAATGAATCCAGATATGTTTTAACGGCCTTAATTAAAAAAAAATCTTTTAAATTACAGTTTTTTTTCTACAAATACGCTTTTAGAAGCTCATTTCGGATGGCACTCAAATAGATTAAAACATTAACAAATTTAAAACAACGCGATGTTTAATAAACGACGCGAGAGATTCAAAGAGAAATGATAACTGGCAAGAACTTAGTCTTAATCTTGCTGTGAACAAAACAATTCGCTCCCCAACAATGGTGTCTAAAGCCGCTAAAGAACATTTTGTGAATATAAGTAATGATGTAACAGACAATCGCATAACCCTCTTCATTACGTCTCTTTACATACGCTTGCAACATCAATCTAGTTTTTCTTCATATCATTGCATAAATAATTATAACAAAATTACAACAATCGCGTTTGATGTTGTTTCAGATATTTCAAGAAATATGACGTTATAGGGTTTTGGGAAATAAAAGATTTTAACAATTCATGCATCGTATAGTTTGTATGTTGGTGACATTTACAAATGTATTCTGTACAGAACAAGGGCGATACTCATTCGTTGTGACATTTTGTTTTGCTGCACTCGAAAGGCACCAATTGTATTTAATTTAACGATAAATTCACTTAATATAGAGTATACGTGGGAGAAACTATTCTAGCATTTAATAAACGTCTAAACGTTCGTAAACCGAAAATGTATCACCTACTCAATGGAGTTTTTTTTGCGCGCAATAAGAATTTTTTAATTAAATTTGTGCGTTGTGCTTGCGGATGAAATATGTCTGACTATAAGGGTCGTGCTTCCCTTTTGGGATAAAAAAGAATTCACGCAAACCTACATACACGAAAGGAAAATCCTTGGTATCCAAACAGTAAAACAGCAAGAAGTGTAATGGTTCACAAAAAAGAAATGCGGGTGTCACATTTATTAATAATTTAAAACTTCAAAATATTGTTGTTACATAATGTTAATTTATTATATTAGTGTAAAGAATATTCTGTTTGAACAAAAGAAAATTACAGAAATAAATCAATACTTAGAGAAAACTCGGCAGCGTTCCACTTTTGTAACAAAAAATAAATGCCACGTATTTAAAGCTCTAATCGGATCTGTTTGCGCAATTCAAAATCGAAATTAATTGCACTAATAAGAAATCGAAGAGTAAAACTAACTAATTATCGGTTACCCGTGAAGCATTTTTAATGTTCCACACGCTGAAGAACAACCTTTTAAACACAATTTCGATTGAAAAAAAAATCTTAGTTCACTTACACGAATGTAATTTTTCATTTCGGATAAAAAAAAATTCTTCGGTTTATGATAAATGAGGTAAAAAAATTCCTTTCGGAGTAATATGATTTACTTTTGTTTTCAATAAATCCCTGTTTTAAGCGATCTTAACAAAAATTGCTGATAAGCAAGAAAAAAGAAAGAAAATAAGACGTATAAAATTTGTTTTTACGAAAATGTTGTTATTACTTGACATTTTCGTTTTTGTAGTATGCGGAATTTGCGTGTTACATTGTTATTGGTCGTTATAAAGTGCTTGCTTGTAAAGCCGATAACAATAGCTGTTTTAAAAAGCCTACATTAATTATATGCAGTTGCCAAAAACACGATATTTTCTTATTGTTTCTGTTTTTTCTTGTATTTTTGCGTGATCCATTACACGAAAAGTTCGCAATGAGCTTGCTGATGTTTGTTAATGAATTAGTGCACACTCGCCAATAAATTTAATAGTTCAGTAGGATAAAACCAAAAAAGTGATATTTCTGTGGTCTTACGGATAAATCTCGCAAATAACTCACAATATCAAAACCATTGATCTGTTCATAGTTGTAGGGTATCAAATTCGGCATTGAATAAGACTAAGTGCATATTTTTTGGATCACCCATTTCCAAACTAGTGCTCATCAAAAATATGGACAAATTTTATACATTTATGAACATGTATCGTTTTAACTGTATTTTTGCAATATCATATACAAGTTGATTGTAAATAGACAAACATTTTATTCAGAAAAGTTTTCAAAACTTTACTGGCTGACTTCAAGTTTAAGCGGTAATGACATCAACTTTATTTTTTTAAATGAATCATGTAGTATTTTTAGGCTAAAATGATTCTTTAATAAATTTTCTTTAAAAGACTATAACACAAGTATAGCGCTAAAGTTACTAATAAATTAGTTATTTATTATTCAAAATCTAAAGATAAGCTTTTGATTGGTACAATAAATCTTAGGAGACTGTGAAAACTAATGCACAACGGTCAGAATACAATTGTTAGTAGTCTTTAGAAAACTATAAAACAGGTATATCGTTTAAAGTCACAAATCACGAAATCAAAATTTAACAGTAGTTGATCATCAAATTAATATTAAGCAAATTATAAAACAGAAAACAGCTATAATATAAATAACAGCTTATAAATAAACCAAAGAACAAAAGAAAAATAACTAGTTTAACAAATGTTCAAAGTGCTCCCATTTTGTTGTATAGATAAGCAGCTTTTATTTACAATACTTCTTTGTACATCTTGCAGCATTTCGGATGTTATTTCATAGTATTCTGACCGTTGTGCACATTATTTTTCACAGCCTCCTAAGATTTATTGTACCAAAGAAAGCATCTCTTTAGAGTTTGAATAATAAATTACTAATTTATTAGTAACTTTACCGTTATACTTGTGTTATAGTCTTTTAAAGAGAGTTTATCAAAGAATCATTTTAGCCTAAAAAATACTACATGATTCATTTAAAAAATAAATTTATTGTCAGCACTCTATTGTACTATACTCAGTATACTATTGGCGCGGAGTAATAAACCTGTTAGAATTATCGAATCTCCCGTATTGCAGTGGCGTAGGTACCTGATACGTTTGGAAAATCATATTTTTAGTAAGTAAATATATTATAATAGTAAAATCTACCTTTTTTTTTTTTTTTTTTTTTTTTATTTATATGTTATTTATTTTATTTGTATAGTAGATCACATTACAAATTTTACTTCTTACGTATTATATACCATTATTTTGTATCTTGGTATAATACCCACATCTACGGCTATGATTCTCGTTTCGTAGTACCTGGGCTGATGGCAACGTGTTTACACAGATTAAACTATTGTTCTCAGACCCTAGATGGGTCGATATGCTGCAAGACGGCACAATGATCGTATTTGGTTAGAATTTATTGGTTTTACTTAACCGTAGGAGTACCGCTTTCACAAGAAAATAAAGAATTATTTCAAGCAATTATGATTTATTACTCCGCGCCAATAGTTACAGACTTTAGTCTTGCACTTAGTACTTACAAATTAATACAATGAAATGTTTAAATATTTAAGTATGCAGGGTGTCCGTCAATTAAGAGCAAAAATTGATATAACG
This sequence comes from Abscondita cerata, assembly GCA_030710515.1. NCBI lineage: Eukaryota > Metazoa > Arthropoda > Insecta > Coleoptera > Lampyridae > Abscondita > Abscondita cerata. The sequence goes on along the minus strand of JALBCR010001648.1, from coordinate 115,563 downwards.
GAGAAAAAATTGCACCTAATCTCGATAACATTTTTAGAAAACTCAAAAATTAAAAACATTAAAAATATATATATATATAGTGACCGGCAAAGAGTTTGCATCAAATGGAAAAAATTTTGTAATTGAGATATCCGAAAATTTCTTTGGCAAATAAATTCCGCATATCGAATAACAAAAACACTTTGACAAATGTCATGTGACCACTGTCATGGCGGCAAATTTAAAAACATTCCTTAAATATATAAACAGTGAGGTTAGATGACAAGATATTGAAAAATGCCTAAAAAAAGTTGTTAAGAATTAGATTATACGTCTATGTGCAAATTTTCAAAAGAAAATAACGACTTTTCAAAAATATCAGTATTCCGGCATTTTTTCCGGAAACTTTTTGCGTTTGATTAGCATAAAACACGACAAAACCAACAAATAAACTTTACAATCTAGTAATTTTTATTTATTAGTCTACCAATGGACGGTAAAGAACAAAAATCATTCCTTTTTAGGACGGACTTTGTTGCAATGGTCTACAGAAAGCAAACGGTTGAAATTACAAATTTAGAATT